>JAJJWM010000224.1:0-27471 GCA_021655865.1 Fusarium guadeloupense | reverse complement strand
GGGGGGGGGGGGCGGTTCTGTTCTGTTACAGGAACCGAGACAACCCCGCAAACGAACCGCCGCTGGGCGATCCGGGTGAAGTAGATGAGACGGGATGATGTTATAGATAATTGATATTCCGGGGGATCAACATGGATGAAACGATATATGATGCAAAGGGCGAGGCATATCTGTGACAGATCTACAGCGTACAAGATGCCAGACAAACAGACAGTAAAAGGGAGAGAGGGTTTTTGATTTCGACATCATATTCGAGACGGACCGATGAAGTAGCAGACGATGGAGGGAGCGAGTCTTGTGATGGCCACACCAACAGACAATTAACAAGGCTGCGTTGCGTGTGCCCAGACTCTACGCGTCTTGCTATCAGACCTATCCTCATCCTTGCACAGCTGGTCGAGGCTACCTATTGGCGAACCAATCGATGACCAACCATACAGAGTTCATTTCCTTTGTCTTGGCCGTATATGGTTTCTGCCTTCGCTTCCTGACAAAGTAATTAATCGTCAATTTCGTCTGGGCAGAAGCGTCATGAGTTGAAGCTATCCCTTGATCATCCGTCGTACAATTACGAAGATTCATTCTTTCCATGTGAGCCATTTTTTCTTTAACCTCGGAATCTCATTTACTCTCCCCATTTTTTTTCTTCTTCACTTTCAGTCCCGTCTGTACTTCTTCGTTGCCTTGCCTACCGACAGTGAGTGAGGTGCATCAGCAGCTGTAGTAGAGTTTCTTACTTACACTCTCCCATTGGGCCATCTCTTCCCCCCCAGACGGACTGCTGCATCTCATTTTCCAAGGATTTCTCCCCGCAAACGCCCCCAATCTCACATTGTATCGCATCGCATCGCATCGTACCTACCTATCGTATCTTTGTTATCTTAGGTACACATCTGCCGCTAGCAACCACCATCCCAAGTGATCTGAGACCGTCCCTCCAAGCGATCCGAATCACCTTTTTCAGCGCTCCTGGTTTTCCCCGCCTGTTTGTTGTATCTCTCCCACCGCCTTTAATCACTTACAACTACAACTATACTACAACAAGCCCCCCCGGCAGCTCAAGCATTTGAGCCGCCAGACCGACCTTTTCGCCTGGAAGCATCCGCGGACGGGTACCTTGGGTCCAACCCCTGCGCAGCGTCGTAGCCTGTGGACGAAACGAAACGAAAAGAGAGAAGCGAAAGAAAAAAAGAACTCATCTCAACACGTTCTATCCATTGTCAGAAGGTGCACAACAAAGAACAGACCAACGAACCCCACGCGCCCCTGGGCTCGATGAGGCTGAATCTGGCTTAGAACCGACTTGACATTGGCTCCTCCACCCGCGCTTCCGCTTGCCCCGACGGCGACGCTGACCCTCGGTCTCTCAGGTCACTTTCACTCACTCACTCACCCACTCCACGTCTCGCAACCACCGAAACCCAGTTTCGAGGTACCTAACCTTAGCGTAGCGTACCTCTTGTACCTAGGTAGTCCTGTGAGTGCTGAGTGATAGTTGCAGTCAACTACTGTAGTCTAGCGAATTGTCTCAACTGGATTGTGCCGGCTTTTGCCTCCTCCGGACGCACCGCCATTCTCAACCTCCACTGCCTCCGCCGCTTTCACCGTCGTAATCTGCCCGCCTCTTACACGGCCACAACAGGTGCAGTACCTAGAGAGAGCGATATTACTCTTCTTTTTTACCGTCTTACCCGGCTTCTCTTTTGTTTTCCCCTCTCATCTTTTCTTTCCCATACCACCTACTGTACGTGCGTATCTTCAAAGTCTCAAAAACCCTCATCCTCGACTCGCGTGGTTCTTGGCTTTACGATACTTTGGTTATCCGGTCCTTGGCTTTCCAGGCCCCGACTCCGACTCCTCCTTTTATCCACCCACTCTCGGTTCTGGGACCCCCCCTTTGATAGCCCCGGTCCCAGTCCCAGGCCAGGCCAAGCCAACCCAGAGCCTTCTTCGTCTCTTCCAGATTCTTTTACTTTATCTTGCTTTACTTGCGCCCTTTGTTTACGCTGGTCGTTCCCAAGGTGTTGAACTGGACTGAGCTTGTCCTGTTCTTTTTTGTCCTGCCTTGTCTTGTCGTGCCGTGTCGTCTGTGCAACTTGAACAGATTTCCACCTCTTTCATGATGCTTTGAGATACGCTGGGTGTGCGACAGACTCCTCACCACCCTGCCCGCGCTCCTCTGCGCTGCGCTGCTGCGCCTGAACCCGTATCCGTGCAACGGTGAAAAACGCCAAACAACACCAGCACCCAAGACGAAGAAACCCCTCGTATACACTTCGTATACCGTTTTACTGCTTCCTCAGTTCTTGCTGGTAATTTTCAGACTCACCTCTACCGTCTAGCCTGTTCAATCATGGCAATGGCGCAGACCAGCAGTCCGCTACCAGGTCATTTACATGGCGGTCACAGTTATGGACATGGACATGGACACAAGATAACAAAGCCGCGAAGTCGACCAGCTGTAAAACCAATCCTTAAAAAACTGCAGTCGCATCATTCTCACTCAGAAAAGAATTCCTTGGATTTGGATCGCAGTTGGGATGAGCAAGGTCAATTTGGCTATTCCTCGTATAATGTTGACGGCGACGACTCGTCTTATACGGCAGGAACCTCAGCACTGGCAACACCTGCCGGCCGCGCTCGCGATGTCAGCTTCTCTATATCGGCCACTGACCTCAGCAGTGGAGGTGTTCGCTCAAATAAGTACTCGCATGCTCGTTCAACAAGCGGCACTTCTCACGCTTCTATTGCTACATCTACCAGCGGCGGTCGAAACGGCTCTTTTGTGCATCCATTTCAACAAACACCACGCACTTCCACGCCTCCTTTATCATACGCGAATTCCCTTGCCTCACTTGACAACCCCAGCGGCCCTCGCGATTATTCTCCCACCATTACCGAGAACGAAGACGACACAGAGCCTCGAAGCTTCCAGACTACAGCTCGTTCCTATCCTCTGCATCACTCGGGTCCTGGGCCTCGGCGCCCTTCACTTGCGAGCCAGCGCACCAGCTCGCTCTCCGACGTGAATCAGCCAGTACGCGCCACTACCAACGGCCGTTCGACTCCTGGCACTGCTTCACGCAAACCCCAAAATATCGTCACTCGCAGCCGCTCCGACCTGCACCTCAACAGTGGCTCTACAACTGCTCTTGACTCTGCATCTAGCGCCAGCCCGCCATCAGGCTCTTTCGCTTCCCCTCAGATGATTGCTGCGTCTACATCTTCCAACACCATGTCTCCCTTGCGCAGCTCTCTCGATATGGGTGCTTTTCGTCTCCGTTCGCGTAGCGAGGTTGACACTGCTACGCGCCAAGAGCATGTTCGTGAAGCTCGTCGCAAGTTCGAGGAGAAGGAGAAGGCCAAAGATGAAAAGTATGCCCGGGAGAAGATTCGCAAGCAGGAGCGCGCCGAAGCCCATCGCCTCAACAAGAATGGCCGCAAGGGCAGTTTTGGAACCTCGCGCATCTCCTGCGATCGAGTTTCGAGCAGCACCGATGTTCGCCCCACTATCTCCCGCAAAACCACCGGCAACGGCGTGGGCTTGGGTCTGACCAGCGAGAACGAAAAGGTGGATTTCGCTACTCAGGGCTACGATACTGTGCCTACTGGTCAGACTCCTGGTGCTAGGGCTGACGACGTGCAATTTCAGTCCACTCACCGATCCAGGACCACCAAGCGAAAGACCACGAGTGCCTGGACTGCCTTTGTTCTGTGGCTGAGAACGCGACTGCTCAAGCTGGGCCGACGATAGGAGAAGCTTACCAGCGAGACCAAGACGAAGCTCAGGACCAAGTGCTCTAGCAACAAAAAGAGCTTCGTTGTCAGAACCCAGCAGCCGCAGCCGCAGCAGCAAAAGGGTCCTTTCAACTTCTACTATTCCTCATCATATACCCCTCGCCGATGAATCTACGCAGATCTGCTCGGCAAATACATGGCAAGCATAGATTTACAGCTAGCCATGACTCTCACAATTATACCTTGATCTTCACCACGGGAAGCACTTTATCCACCCGTTTTCCGTCCTCCGCTCACATACACGCATTTACGGCCTTTGAAGCATTGCGGCGATGGGAACATTCAAGTCCCTCGACCGGACCGGATAGTTATACTTTGACATTTTATCAGGCATGGAGTTGGGGCTCACTACGCGTTTTTCTCTCTTTATACGATTGGCATGGCCATGGATGCATCAACGGATTTGAGCTTATGCGGGATGACATTGAAGAGCTTGTTAGTTCTTTGATTTTAGGCGGATTTGTCGCATTGTTCTCTTGTTACTGAAGTATCATTCCACAGCACAACCCAACACATATGGTTGAGGCACATTTACAGATGGGATAGCTTAGGCGCTTCTACTAGAAACCGGATCAATACAGGAACAAGCATAACCGGCAATTTTGCCTCTTTAGCCACACTCCCACGTTACGTGATCCTCTTGGCATTGAATCTCGTGCAAAGACACAGCCCCATTTACAGTGACAGTGACTCAGGCCAAGACCAGCGTCTTACTCTATCACTCCATTGTACGTATCGCAGTGGCTCGGGTTGCCTCTTTGCTTTCACATGACAACCCATTGCACATGACGTTTTCAGTCGGCATCTTTCTTAGGGTCCCTTTGCGGCGGGAGAGTGGGGTGCTGGTACCTTAGATCCGTGAGTGTGGGGAATAAGAAGCTGGGGTCTTTTGGGCATGGATCTCATGACCTCTTTTTCTGCTCACGGATCTAATGTTGAACTTGTCTGGCGCTAATAAGTTAGCTGCTAGTTAGACTTGCGGAGGGAGAATCTGGGGTGATGAGACAAAGCGTTGTGCTGAAGATGGAATAAGAGACTTGTCTCACTATGATGAATGAGTTTTGTGGGGTAAAAGAAGCACGTAAGAATATGAACGAGATATTCATGAGCTTGACCATGAAACAATTGATCCTTATTCGTAGTAGCAGACAAATAAATAAACTCCTACTAGACAATACGCATAAAGTACAGCAAACAATACATCAAACAGCGCCACGCTCTACAGCTTTGGCTTTGCGACATCTACAGGCGTCCACCAGGGCCACACCTTGGGCGCATTCTTTTCCATGGTACCAGTAAAGTTTGGCTTCCTCTTCTCCAAGAAACTCTGCATTCCCTCCTTGGCATCCTTGCCTGTGAACAAGTCCCAAAAGATCTTGCTCTCGAGCAGGTGCGCCTCTTCAGGTGACGACGCTCCTCTGTAGATCATGTCCTTCATTACCCGCGCAGACACGCCGCTGACATTAGCCGCGATCTCATCGGCTATCTTGAGAGCTGTTGGCAGAACCTCGTCCGGTGCGACAATCTCGGTGAAGAGGCCGTCGAAAAGCCGGTGCGTGGCTGGGTACACGGCGCCAGTAGTCGTGAGGTGTAGGGCGCGGCTGGTCCCTATGAGACGCGGGAGGAAGAAGCTGCTGCAACCTTCCATGCTGAAACCGCGGCGACCAAAGACGAAGCCGATCATGGCGTCGCGGCTCACGACGCGGATGTTGGCACCCAGAGTCATGGTGATGCCCACGCCCACAGCGGAGCCGTTGATGGCGACGATGACGGGCTTGTTGCAGCGGTACATGGGTAGAGTGACCATGCCGCCCGAGTCGCGATGATCAGCGGCATCCTTTCCTAGGATGTGTTCCTCGTTGAAGTCCATGCCGGCGCAGTACATGCGGTTCTTGGGGTCTGACGAGGTGACGACCACGGCGCGGACACGATCGTCTACCGAGATTGTGTTGAGCGCGTGAGCGAGGGAGGCGCACATTGTGTCAGTGAAGGCATTGCGGGCTTCGGGACGGTGAAGCTTGATGACTATGACGGGGGTGACGGCCGTGGAGGAGGCGGGATGGTGGAAGAGCTGGATGGCTGGGAGGGAGAGGGAGGCGTAACTTTCTGTGAGTGAAGGTGACGATGTCATGGTGATGAGTGATGAGTGATGAGTGGGCGACTTATGATGAAGTTGAGGAGGAAGAACAAGTCAAGTTTGGTATCGAAAAGATGTTGGTTTGCGGTTTGGCTTTTGGAGTTGAGCCTCGTGACAGTCTCCAATATCTGCGACTTACACGATTAAGCCGAGGATAACGACTGTAAGTGATTTTGGTAAGAAGATATAGCAGAATTCATATCTAGTTAGTCGATGTGAAGAACATGGCTCTATAGCTTGTTTATGAGTATCGACTGATAAATGTGAGCTTCTAGTAAAAGACTTTTGTTTGGCGTTCATGAACGATTATTAATTATCACATGAAAATCGAACCCAGTTCGAGCTATCATCAACGTCAGCTGGGCACAGTCTATGATACAGTATAACGGGCGATTGAGACTGTATGTTACTAAGCTCCAATGCTGGCCAGCCAACCAGTCACGCTCTCCGGAAGCCCAGATTAACCATCAATGCAAAAGCTTACTCCACACATCAAAGACCAAAAATCGAGCCTTTCAGACCAAAGACGCAGCTATCAAAAGGATAGACAGTAGACGATGCTGTCTCTGAAATCATGGTCTACAAATGGGAGCCACACAAAGAAGTATGCTACCAGATGTACATCAATGAGCGCCGGTCCCTTGAGGATATTATGGTGCACATGAAGAATGTCTATCAATTCGCACCCAGGTTAGTCTGTCTCGTGTAAGTGGATGTTCTTGCAACTTACACAACCCATTCCAGCAAACGGGCTTTTCAAGTCCAGTTCAGTCGCTGGAAGTTCCCCTCAAAGCAAAGACCTGCACACAAAGATGATCGACTTGTAAGACGCGTTCATGAATTATGGAAGAAGAATGTACCGCAGGGCGAGATGCTCCGAATTCTCACCAACGAGGACGGATTTGACATTAATTCACGAGAACTCATGAGACTGCGTTCTCGGAATAAATGGTTGCTCAGAGTTCGTGATGGGGATCGAGCAAGACCAGGAAACGCGGATCACGATGTCGAAGCCTGTGAAAATGATTCCCTGCCGATTGAAGGAGACGCGACAACACAATTACCTGAGCGAGAACAAGAAATCCCTGCTTCTATTACTTCAATTCCCAAGCCACGAAAGATCAGCAAAAGGCAAAGCAGAAGAAACCGTCAAAATCTTGGTGAGACCGAACATCTGGTCCGGTTTCCTTCCGAGATGACTTTGAACGACTCGAAAGAAGTATTAGGTCTTGATGCAAATACTTACCAGGAAACTCGAGAACACTTCTCCAGTATCTGCCAGGAGGAGTCCATTGTCAAGAAGACGCTTGCTGGGGCTGTCAGATGGGAATATGTCAAGAATCGTCTGATACAGGAGCGTTCGCATTTGGAATTGGCACTTTGGTTTTCGAAGGAGAACCTCGAAAAGAAGCAACTTGCTCTGGACATTATCTGTACTGATGTAACCAAGCGGTTGCGCAGCCAGGAGACCCATATGACGCTTGTTGATGCAAAGAATGAGCTAGGTCTCAATCCTGAAGAGTCTCATGAGATTCGCACCGCCTTACACGGAGTGCTCTCCAACGCAAACTTCACTTGCAAATCTGATGGCACGCCGGAGGAATGGGAAGAACTAAAGAGGCAGTGGATAGAGAAATCGGTACATCTCAAAAACATCCCTCTCACTGGAGATGATGAGCAGTCTCGTCGTAAAGTCAGGGCGATTGAGGTTGTTGCGAGAGACGTGATCAAAAGGAGGCGAGATGAGAAACGACTAAAGACCAAAGTTGCCGAGACGGCTAGACAGAAGGAGACTACACCGCGCAGCACCCATAACGATGAGCCGCAGAGAGATACTCGAGAGTTGCAGCCCGAACACCATGAACAGCAGCAAGCTCATCAACATCAAGCACAAAGGCCAAGAGGAACACCGCCAACTTTCGCGTCAGAACGGGGGGTTCCAACATCCAGTTCATCCTCAAGCCCAGCAGGAATTCATGGCGATGGTTTGGATAGTGGCATAGATAACGCCGGTTTTGAGTCTAACCATGAAAACTCAGCAAGCTCACGTATGTCGTTTACACCAACTGGCCAACCTGTACCTCCAAATACACCTATACACATGCGGTCGAATCCGCCAGGTTCTCATGGAGTTTTGCCGCAGCCTCATCGAATGCTGGGCTCGTCTACCACCTCTGGCATGCCTATGAACGCACAGTATGGAGCATCTATGTACATGGGGAACCATCCGCAACCAAGCTTCATAGAACAGCAATACGTGCCGCAACAGTTCTCAGTAGGGGCACCCAGCACAATGTTTCAGGCTGTGACTGCGGTGTCCAGTCCTTTTGCCATATTTTTGCGGCTTCACCCTTCTTCGACATATGTTACCAATTCAAGCATGTGGATATCGACCATGGCATCACAGTCTGTCCAGGAGTTACGACAGGCGGCAGTGGCCAAGTTTCCTGGTGCGGTATGCGTAAGGATCGAGGGGGTCATCAAAGATGCCAAAGGCACTGAGATGCCTCTCCAGATACAGGGCGATGACGAGTTGGGGGCTTATCTCGCACATATGCAAGGCAGTTCAGCCACGTTTGCAGTGCAACTTGTTTAAATCAAAGGTAATGCGACTGTGAAGCGCTGCTGGGCAGTTTTCATGGAGATGAAAGTAGCAGCAAGGGCGTACGGAGTTTCGGTATAAGATATAGATTATTATTGAAGGTTACACGGATGCTGGATGGGCGGCGGAATAGAGGAGGGTGAGAGCGGACTTTGTCCCTCCGCAATATTTTGGATAGGATACAGCGCTAATATTGGCGGTGGCCAAGCCCCGATGAGGCACTTGGCTTCGGACTCGAGCCTAGAATAACTCGGTAATATAATAGTAAATATAGGGAATGTGGGAGACGGATGGTATCACACAATGGGATGAGGATATGATCTAAGGTCCGGGTACCGTCATGTGGGGCTCGGGATTTAGTTGTGCGGTATTCCAACTCCGTCAAGACAATTTTCCATTGCCGTACGCTTCAAGCCATAAACTCCCCAATTGGCCACTGTCGTTGACGGCCAATTCCTGCTTCAACACTCTCTCTTCAGTTTTACATAGACTCTCTACGCTCGTCCATGACCTCGACCCTCTAACTCGCTATTCAATTGACCTCTGAACCCCTCCCGCGCATCCGTCACCATCCATGGCGTCTCTTCAGCTTCGCGCCCAGCGCGCTGCCCTTCGGAGCTTAAGAACACCCGCCACAGCTACCTGCAGAGTTTCGAGATTATCTGCCTTCTTGTCCCGCTCATACGCCACCGAGATCGAGCCTGAGCGACCAAACAAACCCGCCCGACAGAGCAACGAGACAAAGGTGGGCAGGACGTTCCAGGGACAGGTCATGGGCAGTATTGGAGCTCGGTTGAGGAGGGAGCGGGAGCAGAGGGAGCAATATGAGGAGTGGCGCAACATGACAGATCCCACGCGGAACTGGATGGTGACGTTTGGTGAGTTTGTAATGACTCTTCTGGCCTAGGGCATGGAGCTGAGATTTAGTAGTCTTCCTCTCAGGTGTTGGAATCGCATATTGGCTTGGTACATATTGGCCAAGAGAACCCGAACCTACATCGACGTTGCCGCTCAACAAGACCTCAGCGCCAAAGCACAACATTAAGCTCGAGAACATGCAAGCTGCTTGGGCTGATTTTGTCAAGATTGTTGGCCAGGACAACGTCAGCACCGCCGAGAACGATATCGATCACCATGCCAACTCAAGCTGGTCCTCGCATCAGGCCAACCCTGATGAGCGATCCTTCTGTGTAGTCTACCCAAGCAGCACTGAGGAGGTATCTGAGATTATGAAAGTCTGCCACAAGCGCAAGATCCCAGTTACGGGCTACAGCGGCGGCACTAGTCTTGAGGGCCACTTTACCCCGACTCGCAAGGGCATCTCGATTGACTTTGGTCGTATGAACAAGATTGTTAATCTTCACAAGGAGGACCTCGACGTCGTTGTTCAGCCTGCTATGGGCTGGGAGGCTCTGAACGATCACCTTGGTCATGAGGGTCTCTTCTTCCCTCCTGACCCTGGTCCCGGTGCTATGATCGGAGGCATGATCGGTACCGGATGCAGTGGCACCAATGCCTACCGCTACGGAACCATGCGCGAGTGGGTTCTCAGCCTGACTGTCGTCCTCGCCGACGGCACCGTCATCAAGACCCGGCAACGACCTCGTAAGAGCTCAGCAGGCTACGACCTTACCAAGCTCTTCATCGGCTCCGAGGGCACCCTCGGTCTCGTGACAGAGGCCACTCTCAAGGTCACAGTCAAGCCTGAGTCGACGAGCGTGGCCGTCTGTAGCTTCCCCTCAATCCGCCACGCCGCTACGTGCGTGAGCAAGGTCGTCGGTCAGGGTATCCCCGTCGCGGCTGTCGAGATCCTCGACGACAACCAGATGAAGTGCATCAACGATGCGGGCATGACATCGCGCGCCTGGACTGAGGCGGCGACGCTCTTCTTCAAGTTCGCTGGTACGCCCGCAGGCGTCAAAGAGCAGATCGTCCAGGTGCAGGGTCTCGCCAAGCAAGCCGGTAGCAAGACATTCGAGTTTGCAAAGAGCCAGGAGGAGCAGGATGAGCTATGGAGCGCCCGCAAGGAGGCCCTCTGGAGCACCATGGCCGTCAAGAAGCCCGGCGACCACGTCTGGACCGGCGACGTCGCCGTGCCCATGAGCAAGCTGCCGGATCTGATTGAGAAGACGAAGGAGGACATGGCCAGGAGTGGTCTATTTGCGTCTATTGTCGGACACGTTGGTGATGGAAACTTTCACACTATCCTGCTGTACAACGACGCCCAGCGTGCAAAGGCTGAGACGGTGGTGCATCGCATGGTCAAGAGGGCGGTTGAGCTAGAGGGTACTGTGACAGGAGAGCACGGCGTTGGTCTTGTCAAGCGGGATTACCTCCCCCATGAGCTCGGCGAGACCACTGTTGATGCTATGCGACAGGTAAGAATACGTTGACCCCTAGAGTGGAAGCATTTTACTAACTAAGCACTGCAGATCAAGAAGGCTTTCGATCCTCTATGTCTGCTTAACTGCGACAAGGTTGTGCGTGTACAAAAACCCAAGAAGGGAGAGGTCGAAGAGTGGTAAGACAGGGGTGAATGTGGAAAATGAGTGTGGATATACCTAGTTTTTACGTGTACGATGCAGGATAGACAGCTTCAACGACAGACAGAACGGACATGTCTCTGCTCATGGGGAGCTTGTATATATGAAGGTTCAAACTGAAACCATTTTACGTTCACTCAAAGGGTATCCGGCATGCGAAGGGACTTGTGAAGGAACTTGTGAAGGGAGATATTTCAAAGTGTGTTTTCAGTAGGACTGAACCTCGGGGTGATGTGCTTTGCTATGCCATGATGTGTCTCGCCATCTATAACAGCACATTCACTTTTCTCTTCAATGTGGTATACCCCATTTAAACTTCTTCCTTGCCTATGTGAGCTTGACCTTTTTGTTTCAGTCCCTGAACGTCACCCTAAGCATGTTTGCTCTTATCTCTTGGAAAGCCTAAGGACTTTGCAAACACCACCGAGCAAACCGTCTGCCACAAGTTATCAGCGTATTGTTATATCGACCAGGGGCAAGATACAAATCACATACTGCTAGTTCAACCACCACGGCAGTGGAAGCGCCTCAGCTTGATTCTGATTCTAATTCTGGTTCTACACCTGAGCTTGACCCTGTTGGTTCTGAGCCGCCCTGAACAAAAGTACAATCAGCATGACATCTCCACAAGACAGAGAATAACATACAGATGATGGTGACCATTCAACGGCTGCAAGTTCCACTGCTCAAACAGCTTCTGCAGACGCGACCTCAGTAGCTTGACACGCTTCTCGTGAACCTTTTCGAGCTCCTCTCTGCTCTCTGCTATGCCCTTGTTGAGCTTGTCGCTTCGGGTGTAGAGGTCGTCGAGCTTGGCTTCGAGCTCGGTGATGAGCTTGCGGAGCTCTTCTGGCTCGGGCGTGTTTCTGGGTTCGTTTGTGCGCATGGTGATGTCCGAAGGCGAAGAAGGGGAAAAGAATGAAAATTTGTGATTTGGGGAAATGGAAGAGTGCTTGGTGTTGGTTATCTTGGGAGGTGAAGATGGGCAGTAAAGAAAGAATTGAAGATGGCAGTGAATCATTGTCAATGCAGTGGACGATATTTAGCAAGGCTGCTACTTTTTTCTTATATGCACCTTTCCGCAATTATGAGTAGCCAAGCAAACTGTCGTTATCAAAATGGACGATATTAGAGGTTATAATATGCAGTTAAAACTCGTTCAGACAGCAAATCTAAGACCAAGGTACTAGATAGGTAGGTATCAAGTCAAACAAAGTAGAGCCAGCCTATTGCATACCCCCTATCAGCCAAACACCATAAACGCCCTCGACCAAAAATCTAATCAGTCTACCCTCGGAGCGTAATATAGAATGGCAAATACCCTAGCATCAAAACACAGTTACAGTGTTGACATGCCCGTTCTTCAAAACCTCAAACACCATTCCCGGAAAGCCATACAGTGTTGTCGTAGAATCACCGTTGGCCTCGGCTCGTCTCGCGCCACTTTCTTCCCATCCTCCCAGGAACTCGCAACTACTGCCTGGACTATCACCCCAGCCACGGTTGAGGACCATGCCTCGCTGTCGTTGCTGTGAATCTCTACGCGGAAATGCAGATGCCCAAGCCGTGTTCATACGGTCCTCGATCTGCGGGAAAGGTGTTTCTGAATCTGTCGGGCTACCATCTCCCAAAGAATCCAAGTAGGCTATTTCCCAGCGGCAACGACGATGGCGGTTGAATTCGTATGAGCCGGGTATGTTGCCATGCAGGACCAGTTTCGTGGCCACCAAGCGGTCAGGGGAGTGTGATATAATACCATTCTGGCTCTCTGCTTCACTAGCTTTACTCCCTGGAGGCGCTTGGGATGGGGGAACGCGAGTAGATACCAGAATATCGAACCCTAGATAGAAATAGTTGTAGAAACATTCGCCATTTGTGTTGAGCCCGGCCTGATCGTCAATAGCTTCCTCGTTGTCGGATGCATCCGACCCATCATGCATAGAAGATTGATCCGTATCAGTAAGATCCTCAGGTCGGCTGATATCAGCAGCATCGGGGCGAGCTTTGGTATTGCTGGCTGTGCGCATCTTGTGAATTACCATCTTTTGATCATTCTTGCGATAAATAGCGTTTGGGGGCCCCAACTCCATGAGGAGATCCTGGGGGGTTGTCTCGCCGAGAGTAATCCAGAAAGAGTTAGTTGACCATTTTCTGAATAGTTGAATCTTTCCACCGCCATGTAATCGAATAAGCGATATTTCGTCAGGATACACGTCTTTCCCGCGAGGGATCACAGTGGTTGACTTGATACTGGGTAGGATCTCTGTCCAGAGGGTTGGTCTAGCATCAGCCCAGGAATCGCCGCTAAAAACGGCCATAGAGGTTGCGACTTTGCTCGAAGCTGATGCAAAAGTTGATACTACATCTTTCTCAGGGGAGTATTCGGAAGGGCTCAGGGAGAAGTTGAAGGCAACACCAGGGTAGGACAAGACGTAGATGCCATTATCGTGGGGATTTGATGGCGCAATAAACTCTCCAGCATAAGTAGGGCCAAGCAGTTTGTGGTATATGTGTCGGAATGTAGGCCCTGAGGCTGAGTCTCCCGGTACAGGCGACCCTGGGGATGACGAGCCAGTTGTTGGCTTGACAAGGTCCCTGTCCTTGAAGATGATGTGATTCTTGGTAAAGTCGGTAACCTCGATAAGACGCAGGCGCTGCTCAGGGCCATCGAACCTCAGTCGCACACCGTTTCCGGGAAGTTCAACGCCAACGGGCTCGGTAACGGGTCGGTCAGGGGAGTAGAGTAGCTCGATCTTTGGGAAGCGCTGAGGCTCGGCCTTGAGGCGAGTTAGGACATCGTGAAGGGTTGCGCCGAGGACTGAAGACGATATTGTTAGATTAACTATGTCAGATTCTGTTGGGGGGAATCGTACCTAGAAATCCTAGTGCCCGGCCAGGATGAAGCTGTGCGGTAAAGAGTGACATGGTGATAGCTGTCCCTGGTGGGGGTTGAGCTGTACAAGAGCTCGGCTCTTAAATGAGCTTTGTTAACTGTATGACGCTAAGCATGAGCCGGAGAGTTGAGGAGAGATCAAGACTACAGTGAAGCACAAAATGGGGTCAAAGATGATGATCACGGGTATCAGTTGATAAGGTGAGCATTGTTAGTTATCGGTGAGGGAGTGACAAGAGGCCCATGCCATGTGATGGGAATCTGCCCTGTGACGCGGGGCATTGACTAAGGGACCTAAGGGACCTAAGGAAATAGGGAGCTTGGGATGACGTAAGGCGACCACATGGTTCCTTTGTTTGATATGACTTGTAAGATGATTGGCTATCGACTAGATATTGATCTTACTTGTCTATTACTTGTCTATTGTTTTAGTGATATGTGTAAATTATGTCCAAGTTGGTGCATAGCTGCGCAAGTGTTGAACAGGCCCAGAGACAACGATGGTGGAGTAAGCTGCTGTAGGATCATGAGCAAAGCCCCTGAAACTAGACTGTTTACCTCTTCAACTAGGTAGGTATGTATGATTTACTCATTCTTGAACTGGTCTGGGACTAAAGTACTCAAGAATATTCCTCTTTCGACTCTTCAGCTGTCACTTGTAACAAGAGCCTCGGCAAGTATAAGCACCCCCTCCTAATTTACCTAGAGCTCCTTGTGGGGCCGTCCACCGACGGGGCCCGCGGAAACGGGAGACAGAGCTGAGAGATCTGATCTTAGGTGAGAGTTCAACACCATCTCATCTCATTGGATCTTGAACTTTTGACTGTTGCTATTCTCATATATAAAACGTCTCGATAACCCTGTTTCCCTCTCATCGGTCTCAGCTCCACAAACACTTGTCTCTTTCAAGATGGCCCCTGCAAACTTTGCCGATTATCCCAAGCCTTCCGAGACTCCCGCAGAAAGTTACAACCCAAATATTGAAAGCAATCCTGTATTTCGAGGTGTCCCCCTTGCAATTGGCGCCAATATGTGAGCTCCCTTGGAATTGTTCATGTTGCTACCAACTCTGACTTCACGTAGCATCTCAAGAGTTGGCTTCCTCCAGCAGCAACTATGGAACAATGCCCGTTTCGGCATCATCAAAGATATTCCTGCCCTCGATGAGATCCCCTATAGATTTCATGTAAGCTCAGCCTCACCTCTCACTAGACTCATAACTAATATACCTTCTCTAGCCTACCGTCACGCCTCTAGGTCCAACGGAGCCTATGCTCGAGTTTGGACCAGGTCTTGTCCAGTCCAAGTACACAGACACAAAGGCGCGCTACTACACTGCGAGTGACTACCATGAGATGTACAAGTCCGGTCAAGTTACACCTCTGCAAGTCGTCGAGGCTCTTCTCCCTCTCATCTCTAGACCGGACGGACAGTACTCGGATGCCTGGACTGACACTCACGGCAAAGACCATCTCGTCCTCGAGGCGGCAAAGACTTCCACCGAGCGTTATGCTGCAGGCAAGCCATTGGGTATCCTCGACGGTGTTCCCATTGGTGTCAAGGATGATACTGACGTCAAGGGCTTCCACAACCACAACGGCATGAAGTACAACCCGTCGATTCCTTTCTTCAAGGAGCAGGAAAAGTCTACATGGCCGGTTCAGAAACTTCAGGAGGCTGGCGCTGTCGTCATTGGCAAGAACTGCATGCATGAGCTTGGCTCAGGTGAGTTTATTCACAAGACATTTTGACAGAAATACTGACGAGGACTAGATACAAATGGATGCAATGTAAGCGCGACTCACAGTCTTAGAAACTACAACTAACACACTTAGGCCGCTCAGGGTACACCCACCAACTGGCACAACAAGTCCTACTACCCTGGTGGTTCTTCCTCAGGCTGCGCCTCATCTGTCTCGGCTGGTATCGTCCCCATCGCCGTTGGCACCGACGCCGGAGGCAGCGTTCGTATCCCATCTACCTTCAATGGCGTCTACGGTCTAAAGACAAGCCACAACCGCACCGTCTTCATGAACAACACCATGTGCATCACTGGTCCCATTGCCGCAACCGTCGCAGACCTCACCATCGCCTACCGCGTCATGTCCCAGCCAAACCCCGAATGTTCTGTTCAGGGTCGTTTCGGCCTGTCGGCCCCGCCGCCAACAGGGACGAAAAAGGTCATGGGCATCTATCGCGACTGGTGGAACCAGGCTGACCAGCGCGTCAAGGACGTCTGTGAGCGGGCGGTTGACTACTTTGCCAACAAGTGCGGCTACGATGTCATTGACATCTCCATCCCTTATATACCCGAAGCGCAATGTGCACACAGCGCTACTTGTATCACTGAAATGGCCGAGAGCGCTCGTCGACGAACCCCTAATCCAGCCGACTGGCTCTCTCTCGTTGGGCCCGCTAACAAGGTTCTCATGACTGTTGGGGCCAGGACGCAGGCAGCCGATTTGCTCAAGTACAACGCTCTCCGGGAGCTCATTATGCAACATTTGGCCTTCTTGTTCCAGAAGCACCCAGGACTTCTCATCATGACGCCCACGACGCCCTTGGTCGGATGGCCCATCTCTGCGGGCGACCAGAGCTATGGTCTAAGCGATACCAACACGACTATTCGGAACATGCTCTACGTCTTCCTGGCCAACTTGACTGGTACACCTTCCCTGTCCGCCCCGGTTGGGTACGTCGACCCTGACCAGGGCGAGGGTAAGCTGCCTGTGGGATTGATGGCTACAGGAGAATGGGGCAGTGAGGAGCAGCTTTTGGCATGGGCAGCTGAGGCAGAGGAGTATCTGCACAACTCCACAGAGTCGAGCCGACGCCGACCCAGTGAGTGGTTGGATGTGGTAGACGCTGTCAAGAAAACAGAGGTCTCTGAACAGTAGTGCGTCAAATTTTGCCTGGAAAGTAAGTTATAAACGGCCATAATCTTGGCGGTTTTAGATTTCTTAAATTATCGAGGTCATTTCATCGTCTTACACAGTACATGAATCTGTTGCTGCTGGCCCACTCCCACTACTTCAAGCCTTCTAAGCCAAAAATTTGGAAGCCAGACCCATGAGACCGCCAGAGCTCTGCTGTCCACCTGCACCAGCCTGGTTCTTGAGGTACATCTTGAGAGCGACTTCGCCAGCTTGCTGGATAACACTCTCCTTGCTAGTTCCCTCTGACACCTTGCCCGACGCAGCCTTGTTATCGAAGAGCTGAGGTTTATGTTAGTGAACGTGGTGTATACATGTAGTGAAGAAATACTAACCTTGCTCGCCTCGGCCAGGGCAAGGCCTAGGAAGGCAGTCTGGCTGTTGCTACCAGTGCTGCTCTGGCTTTGACCCTGGGTAAACAACTTGAGGGCCTGCATAGCAGCGGCGGTACCCAAGCTCTTGCTGTCCTGCTGAGAGTCATCTTTGTCGTAGGTATTCTTGTGTTGCTGGACAGCATCTAGATCACATTTGATTAGCTTGTTGCTTCTTGTATGTGTAAATCGAATGGATGGAAACTCACCATCTTCGTCAAGATCCTCATCAACGAGCTTATGCTGCTTCTGACCAAGAGAGCCTAGGATAGTGCTAAAGAGGTCCTTATCACCAGACGAGCCAGCTTTGTGACTGGCCTCTTCCTTGGCGTTGTCAAAGTCGACGTCGCCGCCATGGAAGCTGGAGAAACCACCGCCGCCTTGAGACTCTGTATGTTTGTTAGATACGTTCGTTTCGGTGTCTGGGAGGATGGTGGTTAACTGACGGATGCCGCCAGCAGGAGGATACTGCTGTTGCTGTTGCTGGCCATACTGGCTATGTTGCTGTCCGTAGCCGCCCTCTTGTCCGTAACCTTGCTGTTGACCATAGCCCTGTTGTTGTCCTCCACCGTAGCCTTGCTGCTGACCGGAGCCCTGTTGCTGGTGATCTGTTTGGTAGAATAGAAATTAGCATATGTAGTCCAAAACTTGACTCGAGATGCAAATAGTATAATCGATTCGTCGTATGAGGGGCATCATGGGATCATGGCGGGGTAAGAGAGAGTAAAGCAAGACGTACCCTGGCGCTTGTCCTTGTCATCATCAAGGTAGTCCTTGGCGGCGTTGATGAGTTTGTCCATGCTTGCGATTCAGTATGGAGAGAGAAAGAGAAGTTATATTGAGTGTTGGTCAGGTTGTTTGGTTCAAGCAGAGAGATGTAAGAGCGAAATCGATGATGGAGGGGAAACAACAGAGCTGGAGGGGTATGTTTCAAGCAATCTAGGTACAAGCTACAGTACAATACATCATCCAATCCGAGACTGAGACTCCTTCTCCCTCATTGCGGCTATGCTTTACCTTTATCCAATCCACTCAATGCTTGCCCATGACTGCCAATGAATGTCTGACGTGGATCCAGTTACTGTATGTACTATACCCTATGCAATCAGCTGCCAAACGTTATTATGGGGAGCTTGACAGACTTGGACTACGTCAGCAATTCACAGTGGGACTTTGGTAGCGCTGATGCTGTGTTAGCTGCTGCTTGTTTCAGCTCACAATGGATGAGATGGATCCGTACTCAGCTGAGCTGCATCACCAAGAGAATACCATCATGATCATAGCCAAGCTCAACATCTCCTCATATAATGCGTCAATTCATGCACGTGGCGCATTCAGAGCGCCCCCTGTTCTGCTCATACAGTATGCTCCTTATACACCTCAGGTATTTGATATAGCCCAAGTCGCAACAAGTATTTCAAACGCAGAAAACAACCTCCAGTACAAAATCAATCATGAAACCGGCGTGAGCGTCTCGTGTATCCCGCTTTCGCCTAAAAATGCAGAAGTGAAATCACACCAAACTCCATCATGTCCTGGGCATGGTGCCTCTATATTCGATTCGAATCCCTTCATAACAACCTTGGCTACGTTGAGTCGTCCCATCTTTTCGTTCGGATCGTACATCTCTGAGCAATCTTGTGATTAAGCCATTGAGTGGTCTACGGTCGGAGCGTGGCTGGTACTGGTTCTCTTTTTCTCCCTCTTGGCCCATCGCAACCCGCACGCATTGCATAACGTCTTGGGTCCTTGAGGTCCCTTTCTCCATTCTGGGGAATCCAATGTACCTAAAAAGATTTTTTAGCATCGTGCCACCACCAGAAGCATTGCAGGCGAAAATACTCACCACAATCAGTACACACATATTCCTCCGAGGTTTTAAGCTTCTTTTTCTTGTCGCCTGTTCGTGGATCTCGCTCCATCGGAATCGCAATACCTGCATCGCCTTTGATCAAAGTCGGGCTTGCATTGCCGGTTGTGATTCCTCGGCTCCGTTCTCCTTCGATATAACGCAAGCCAGTCAACATTTCGATCGTATCCGTATGAGAGGCTCCCTCGTAGCGTGCCATTTTATCCTTTAGCGAATCCTGTCGATTACCGCCAGATCCCTCGAGATTCTCGCGAGTGAGTGCTTTGTTGAGAGCAGCTCGGTCGGCTTCAGTCATGCCTCTTTCGCTGCTGGGGCGGTAAAATGTTCCTGATGATACACCTGTTCCTTCAGATGGCGTAACATCTGACCGACCCTCTTGACTCTGAAGCCACTGCTTTTGTGCCTCGTCATTCTCGGCTTCTTCTTCGCGGCGGAGCTCGGCGATGCGGCGTTTCAAACGTTCGTTTTCGATCTTGTGTTCGAGGAAAGAGTCCAAAAGTCCGGCATTCTTGGTCGGGTAGGGGCGTGCCATCATAAACACAGCTTGACAGAATGGAGACTGATTATTGGGATTAGGAGCGAACTTGGCGCCTGCAATGTGAGCATGGCCAACAGTCTCAAAAATAGCATATTCAGCATCCTTCTTTTTGAAGCGGTAGAATAGGCGTAGCGGATTCCCTGAAGCAATAGACTCATTGAGTTCTGCGACAAAAACGCCCTGATCATCTGGGTGGATCAAATCCTTAAGGAAAACGTCCTGAATCTCTTCCACGGTGTATCCTGTAACTTGGAGAATACTGGGTGAGGCGTACTTGATGCGGCCGTTTGCATCGAGAATCTGTAAAAAGTCCCTAAGCTCCTCTACAACTTTGGCGGGCCAGTTTCTTCGCTTGGTGAACTCGGTCAGGGTGCTGGCGCCAGCGAGGTTCATCTGGGCGAAAGCGCCTGCAGGGAGGGGCCCTGCACCAGGGACATTGTTGGCGGCCGTATTGAATTGGTTTTCGGCTCTCGCGACAGATTCTTCGGTAGAGGATTGCGCATTGCTAAAAGAGCCATTCAAGTTGGAGTCGTCGGCGGATTCGAGGCCCATGGAAACGTCGCCCATGGAACCGAGCATGTTGTTATCGAGCATGGCCATGATATCGTTGTCTTGACCATCTACGCCCATCTACAGTACGAAATTGGGTTAGCCTATTGAGTTGAAGATAAGGTTGCGTTGGCTTCAGCCGAGGGAGCGGAGCGCTATAGGGCCACAGCCCCGGCGTAGGCCTCGCGAGAGAGTGGTGATTAACCTGGCCACCCGTCATGTCGGGGAGAGAACCAATATCGAGGTTGAAACCGAAGAAGTTGTTGAAGTTGTTTAGATGAGTGGCGCCCTGGGGCGGAGGGGGAGGTGGAGGTGGTCCGTGGGACATGGTTGCGGTGCGTTTGTGTGGCTGTCGAGCATCTGTATTTGCATTGGCAAGGGCCCAAAGAGTGCAGCTTCAGTGGTGGATTTTGGCTTGGCCTCAGTGGCCGCGAGAGCGATAGTGACCAGGGATCGAGAGTCGAGTTGGAGAAGTCGCTGCTGTGGCGCGAATAGCATGGGATAGCCCAAAATATATAAAATGGATATTGAGGATAGTCGATAACGCTGGTACAATTTCTGGTCTTGGTTCTGGTCTCGAATAGACTGATATATGAATCTGTATGGCCGAACAATACCTACCTACCTATGCTGATTTGGACTCCAGTTCAGCAAGGCCTGTCGTATTATGTCGATTTTTATCTTTTTCGCTTCTTTGCTTACTATTCAGCAAGACACACCAAGATATATCAAAGTATGGGTCGAAGAGTCGAAGAGAATCCGAATAGGTGCCTGTGACAAATGAATTAGAAATTATTAAAAAAGAGAGTTGTCGTTTTGGGAGAAGGCGAGAGAGGAGGGGTCATGAAAGTAAAGACCATCTTGCACGGAGCCGGCGGACTCAAGTTACCTGATTAGCAGGCTTGTGAATGGTTGGATATACGGAAACAAAGTACCTAGGTGCCTTTGGGTAATGATTAGTAGGTGTCCAGGCATGAATGTGATTGAAATGGGACGATGAAGATAGCATAAGATGAGATATCAGCAAACTCATGACCTACCTTGCCTAGTAGCGTCTCCGGATGTAACAAAATTCGTCCTCTTTCTGAGTCAAGAAAAGCTCGTAATCGTCTTGTACCGTACAGATCGTCAAAAGAGACAAAGATAGATTGAAGCAGAAACAGAGAGAGAGTTTTGTTATTTCCCCTTGCTTGGGTCTGATGACAGGGCAGAGACTTGGTGCACCATCGGGAAACAATCTATGTATGGACGAGTGCGTTACATTCACACCATTCAGCTTAGGTTAGTTTGCTACGTACACAGGTACAAAACAGTTCTCAGTACCTCAGAAAACATGGCACTTTTGCAAAATTGGATTCTCGCACACATGGGAAAATCAGCATGAAACGTCATGCTGGGATATATCTCGTGTGCCCAAGCTGGCCAGTGCTGTCGGGTGCTATGTCTCTGCTAAGAAAGATCCCCTGCTCATTGTTTTTAGCCTCTTGGGCATCTGTCCAACACTAGTCGATCCAGGGCCTGTAATCCGGAGGTTATGCCCCGGGAAAAGCGGGTTTCCGCCCGTTTGGAGCTACTCCGGTCAGATCAATTGGTTGTCAGATCAGAGTCGTCGCATTAGCGCCGACTGTAATGCACACTTAGTATCTGCCTAGCGCGGAAACTCCTCTAGCGGGGCCCCAGCACAGGATCCAGCGGGCAGTAGCGCGGCCCGCACCCACTGTGGCTGACGGTATTATTCGAGGCTCAAATGCTGGGCTTCTTGTTAGAATTATCGATTTTCGTATGCTTTCATGATGGGTAATTTGTTGGACTTAAGGGGGATCATCGTGGGGCCAGTCTGGGGTCCATTCAACGAGTTCGAGATCGAGATCAAGACTCTGAGAGACATGAGGATACCGAGGGCTTCGGATGAGACATAAAATGCCGTGTCTTAATCAGAAACCACACACATCAGCTGCATGTCTGATCCTAGTCAGCGATCTTTCTGAAGCCGAATTATATCGGCAGTCTATTGCATCTCATAACAGGCTTGTGTACGAGCTGCGATATCGCCAGGCGGATGAATTTAGCTCGTCATCTATGTTGGAGTTCGAAACTAGGCGCTTGGATAAGCTCTTTAGACCTTTAGACTCTTCTAGGCCCTTCGTCAAGCCAGAAACCATCCCCTGTCCCACATTCAGGGTCCACGGCCCTGAGCGGAGTGGCGCTGCTTTGGACCACAGGCCGTTCAGGGTCTTGGATCTGCCCTTTGATTTCTGACGTCGAAAAGACGTAACCTTTCAAGTGAGAGATAGCCATGATGAAGTGTCAAATAGTAGAGAGCAAAGAGGCTTGTCATGATGGATTTAACTGTCATGATGGGGAGCTAAACCACCACTGAGACAATGACTCTAAACCTCTAGAGTATCAAGAGTGCCCATTCTCATTCTTACTCCCAAGAGTCTACATTTTGCCGGAAAAGTCCCTCAAGCAATATACGATTAGTGAACAAAAGCATGGAGGTTGCTGTTGCACTCCCTCGAAGTGTATGCCGCCAAAACTGCGGCTAAATGGCTCGCACGTGCTCACGCATCGACTGTTCTCAACCCCGAACCTCTCAACGCGTCTCTGCCTCCAATGTCGCGTTACTCATCCGCTTGGCCTTGGTTGCCTAATCCACATTCGGTGCGCAATACACTCGACAACGTCAACCAAGACATTCAGCTCTCATTGCGACTGTTGTGCTACGTGCCTTATCCTGTAGATGAACCAATCCTTGCGCTTGTAGACGCTGTCCTAGTCACATTCTCCCTGATGTGGCAGCCGTCACCATGTCCAAAATTGACAAGCTCTCGATTTCGGGTGTCCGATCCTTCAGCCCTTCTGTTCGAGAGGCTATTCAGTTCAACACCCCTTTGACTCTCATTGTGGGTTACAACGGCTCTGGAAAGACAACGATCATCGAATGTCTGAAGTATGCTACGACCGGCGAGCTACCGCCCAACAGTAAGGGCGGTGCTTTCATCCATGACCCAAAGGTGCATTGGTCCTGTCTACACATATATAGTGATCCTGATGCTAACATATTACAGCTATGCGGTGAGAAGGAGGTTATGGCTCAGGTGAAGCTACAATTTCGATCGATCAACGACCGTCAACACGTTGCGACCCGAAGTCTACAACTCACCGTCAAGAAAACTACCCGTTCTCAAAAAACCCTCGATTGCTCCCTTGTCGTAGTCAACAATGGCGAACGTACAACCACTTCAACGCGGCAAGCGCAATTGGATGAAATGATACCTGAGCGACTTGGTGTCTCTCCCGCTATTCTTGATGCCGTCATCTTTTGTCATCAAGACGAATCCCTCTGGCCTCTAAGCGAACCAGCTGCCTTAAAGAAGCGTTTCGATGAGATTTTTGAGGCCATGAAGTACACAAAAGCCATTGATAACCTCAAAGTCCTTCGAAAGAAGCAGGTTGAGCAGCTCGGCAAGCTTCAAAATGATGAAGCCCACAACAAAGTAAACAAGGATCGTGGCGACCGAGCTGAAAAGAGGATGAAAGCCTTGCAAGCGGAGATTGAGGCATCTCGTGAAACTTGCGAATCCATCAGTGCTGAAATGGAGGAAACTCAAGACAAAATTCGAAGCACTCGGGAGACAGCAAACAGTCACCTTGCGATCGTTCAAAACCTCAATACCAAGCGTGAGCAGCTCGAGTATAGGGAAGAGGCCGTCAAAGAGTTGAAGGCTACCATTGACGAGCTTCCCGAAGATGATGGCAGACTAGAGAGCGATCTTGCACACTACGAAGATCGTATGCAACATCTCCAAGAAGAGGCTGATCAGAATAAGGCTCAGTATCATGAATTGCAGAACGAGCTAGGACAATCGCGGAAGGATTTGTCTATCAAGCTTTCTGAGCAAGGCAAACATCAGTCAGACAAGGACAAATATGAACGTCAGCTGAAGATACGCATGGAAACGATACAAGAGGCTGCCCAGTCTTATGGTTTCTCGGGGTTTGACGGGGATCTCTCAGATCACCACGTCAAATCTTTCAACGAACGACTCCAAAAGCTCCTGGGCGAGAAGAAGCGGGACTTGGAGCGCCTACAGAAAGAGAATTCTGCTGAGCTGGATCGGGCTACTGGTGCCATCACTGAGCTCGAAGGTCGCAAAGCTGCCCGTACGCAAGATCGCGTATCTGCTAAACAACGGATGAGCGCCATTGAGAAACGCACTGCTGTCCTTCAGAACGAGATGAGCCAAATCGATGTGGACGAGGGCGCTAAAGCTGTACTTGATGGACAGATGCAAGACCTTGACGGCAGGTTTCAGACGGCCCAGAAGACCTTTGAAAATGCGGATTGGGATCGCCAGCTGTCTGAAGAAAATGACAAATTGCATCAGCTTGAGAACGAGAACGATAAGCTGGGTCGAGAGCTTGTCGAGTGTACCCGTCTTGCGTCCGAGAGAGCCCAGCTTGATTACAGGAAGAAAGAACTTGCCGACCGCAAGCGTAAGCTTGAGACTCTGACAAGCACTTGGAAGCCAAAGCTTGACAAGACTCTGGGTAGCGATTGGCAGCCAGAGACACTTGATGCCAAGTTCCAATCTCTGGTGAAAGATCAAAACAAAGTCGTTGTCGATGCCCAAAAGCGCCGTGAGCAAACTCGTCAAAAGCAACAGAAAGTTGAATTTAGACTGAGGACCGCCAAGGAATCGCTTGATAAGAAATCGAAGGAGATTGCGACTTGTCAACAGCAAGTGGTTGGTGCTCTTCAAACGGTTCGCGACAATGCTATCGTCGAGGACTACAAAGAAGAAGTCGAGGCAGCTGAACAGCAGGTTGATGAGTTGAGGAATGATCTGTTCCTTTTTGATGCCCTTGTTGACTATTACACCAAATGCAAACGCCTGCTCGATACCAAGCGGAAATGTTTGCTCTGCGACCGTCATTTCGACGACAACCAAGCTGCAAGCATGGAATGGCTGAGCAAGAAGATTGACAAACAGCTTGATCCCAAAGGTAAAGTCGATTCCGAAAAAGACCTCAAAGAAGCAACGGCGAGCTTAGAGAAACTGCGATCTGCACGGTCCCCTTATGACACTTACGAGCGGTTGTCGGCCGAACTACCTTCTCTTCGCGATGAGTGTAAAGCTGCCCAGATCGAGCTCGATGCGCTGGAGAGACAAGTTGAAGAGCAAAGCTCCGTCGTAGCAGCCGAAGAGGAGAAGCAGAAAGACTTGGAAGATATGTCCAAGACTGTTCAAAACATCACTCAGACGTTCAAGGACATTGGGGAATCAGAAAACCAGGTTGATCGCATCATGTCTCAGCAGATGTCGGGTGGAGCAACTCGAAGTCCTGAAGAGATTCATGAGCTTCAAGCTGGCCTATCTGATCAGATGAGAAGTCTCAAGAACCGCATTTCCAAGTTGACTGCAGATCGTCAGCGTCTAAAGGATCAACTTAATTCGCTTGAGCTCGAGAAAAGCGAGCTGAGAAACAAAATCAGCCGGGCAATTGGCCAGTTGGACAAGAAGCAGGACCTTCAGAATCAGATTCAGGCATTAAAGGAAGAAGTCTCGCACCAACGAGAAGTTATCCAGCGTGCTGACGAAGAACTGGAAAACATTGAGCCTAGTATTGCTGAAGCAAGATCGGCTCGCGATGAAGTGTTGCGACGTGGCCGGGCCAAAGAACAAGTCATTGTCGATGCCCGTGATACCGTGGCCAATTCGGCCAACGAGCTGAAGATGATGGATGCCGACATTCAAGATTATATCGATCGCGGCGGTCCCGCCAATCTTGCATCTAACCAACGAGCTATTGCCACTCTTGAGAAGACGATTGCAAGCACTGAAAAGGAAGTTGCAGATCTTACTGTGCGTACAAATAAGCTGAAGCAAGATATCGACAACGGAGATCGCAAGAAGAAAAACATCAAGGACAATCTCAACTATCGCAAGAACCTACGCTCGATAGACGTTATCCGCCAGGAGATTTCCGAGCTGGAAGACCGCAACGCCGACGAAGACTACGAGCGTCTCCAGGCTGAGGCTCGCATGCAAGAGAACCACTACAACCGACTCCTTGCTGAGCGGGGTTCCGTCATGGGTACTATGAAAACCAAGGATGAAGAGCTTGGAAGGCTCCTGCAAGAGTGGGAAATGGACTACAAAGATGCCAAGAGAAAGTATCGAGAGTCACACATTCGCGTGGAAACGACTAAGGCTGCTATCGAGGATCTGGCGCAATGCAGCTCGGCCGTCGACAAGGCTGTCATGCAGTTTCACTCGATGAAGATGGCCGAAGTGAACCGCATCGCTGGTGAATTATGGCAGAGCACATACCAAGGAACCGATATTGATACGATTCTCATTCGGTCGGATAATGAGTCAAGCACAGGCAAGCGCAGTTACAACTACCGGCTTTGCATGGTGAAGCAAGACACAGAGATGGATATGCGTGGTCGATGTTCAGCTGGACAAAAGGTCCTCGCGTCCATCATTATTCGTCTGGCGCTGGCTGAATCCTTTGGTGTCAACTGTGGTCTTATTGCACTGGACGAACCGACTACAAATTTGGATCGCGACAACATCAAGAGTCTGGCAGAGAGTTTGCACATGATTATCAAGGCACGCCAGGCCCAGAGCAACTTTCAGCTTATTGTCATCACACACGATGAGGACTTTTTACGACACATGAGGTGTAGCGATTTCTGCGACAGTTTCTTCCGTGTTAAACGGGACGAGCGACAGAACAGTGTCATTTCGCGGGAGAGCATCACGAAGATCTTTTAATCAAGTTTATGAGGGAACGGTGCCGGACAAACATGTAAAATAATGAGAGGAATACTGCAAATGCCCAGTGCTGAGATTGGCGTTGGGAATGTGCAAATATCAACTTCTACGACTTCTATATGGTGTACTTTGAGCTTTGCTGTTACCAACTTGCCCAGGATATGGGAAGGCAAAACGCCTGGACACGATACCACGGTTTCCAAGGCCACCTTTCTCTATTGAAAAAAGCTGTCTACAAGACATGGCGCTTCATCTGGCTGCTATACTAACGTAAGACAACAGTTCATTAGACTGCCCCATCACGACACTCGATCATGAAGAAGACAAAAGCGCATGATCTGAAGCATGTAAGTTTTCGCTATCTGTCAATAACGCCAAAATCGAGGTCTAACTCGATCAGATTGGAATGTCGTTGATTCTGGCACTAGCAAGGGGGGGGGGGGGGGGGG
>JAJJWM010000223.1:0-12001 GCA_021655865.1 Fusarium guadeloupense | reverse complement strand
CCCCCGGAGATGGACCTACCTCGTGCAAAGACATCGCAATTGCGAAATCCGCAATGACGGATGAAACTGCCTCGTGAGGAACCAAGTGGCGATAAGAATGAATTGGGTGTACGGAGCTGGTGCATAAGAGCCTCATGACTGGCCAAGGCGGGCAATATCGCGACACCAGGTTATGCATGTAGGTATATGATGTAGGTCATAAATGATCTACAGGTTCCTATAATGAAAAGATACCTGATTGGTGGCCTAAGAATGAAAAGATAGATTTTAATGTTATAAATAGGGACAGTTGTCCTTGGACATGCTCTAACTTGACTCTATATCTACAAATATCATACATTGTGAGAATTGAGTACAAGGAGCATCAAGGAACTACATGTTCAATGTTATTATTGACGCACAAACTGCCAATGCATTCAGCCGTTTCAACGAATCCGAGACCTTTATTTGGTGTCAAGCTGTAAACAAAGCGATACCTTTTTGGGTTCCTCGACGTCCATCATCTTCCTGCAGCAGACAAGGCGACAGCATCGTGGTTCGCAAACCATCACAAACGCAAGCCGAGTGGTTGTTTAAGACGCGGCCCCCGCGTTATTATGCTACCATACGGATTCATGCAGATAATCATGTCAGATACAAAGCGGTTCATCCCGAAGATTCTGTGGGACATGAATTATTAGATGGATGTCACTGTTGAAAGTAGAATATACACAATATGAGAGGAGGATCAAGTAATACAGGCAGGCTGAATAAATACGCATAACAAGTCAGACAATCTCTGAGGCAGTAACCAGACTGAATTATTTATGTAAGACCCGTAATAAGTTATATCTTAATCGTTGAAACTCTTGTGTCGCCAGTAGCTTGTAATCCAAACCCAATAATCATATAAACTATGCTCCCAGAAAAGCAGTATCCTGACGCCTAAGCAGCTTCGCACTTATACACAAACCTATCGCAAACATCATGCTCATCGTACCCAATCTCAAACAATTCTAAACTGTCTTTCCATGATTCTTCATCCGGCCGTCGGGTTTTCCTATCTTACACTCCATGCCAGCCTCAAAAATCTCTCGCAGGGACTTCCATAGTTGGGTCGTTTGAAACCCTGTTTGCGCTTTTGGCATCTTTCACAAGAGCTAAGCTTGCACCTTTTTTCGGCGGGTAGTGGGAGGGGGAGGGGAATGAGTGGTTTCCCGGGACTGCGAGCCTTGTGAGCCCATCTGTGTAGTTTGGCTGAGAAAGGTTGGCTCTTGGGGGGCTACCGACTCCTTGTTAACACAAGGCGTATTAAGTCCATAGTTGATGGGGAGTCGCTGCTGGGTAGCCAAACAGTTCTGGACGAGGGCATTCTGGCTAGGGGAGGGCCAGGCCTTGTCGAAAGAAGCATTCTTCTCAAGGGGGCTATTGTAGCTGAGGGAGCTACCTTGACCCAA
Source organism: Fusarium guadeloupense (assembly GCA_021655865.1). Classification (NCBI taxonomy): domain Eukaryota; kingdom Fungi; phylum Ascomycota; class Sordariomycetes; order Hypocreales; family Nectriaceae; genus Fusarium; species Fusarium guadeloupense. Next base: position 10,565 of record JAJJWM010000223.1, on the reverse strand, counting down.
ATCAAGGCTTTGGGTAACGTACTGATAGTCACCCAAGTTCAAACCTTGATTAGGATTCGAATATTTTTCGGGTCCTGTGGGTGAATTTCGATAGATTAATGGCCCCAACAAGTCACACAAGTCACTGAGGTCCTGCTCTATAAAGGGTGTTTCTCTAGGGAACTGTTGTCCAACAGAGTGTAAAACCATTTTGGTGCTCATACATGTAGAGTCTGAGGATAGAGAGGAGGTAGAGCAACTACTGCTTAATGTTATACAAGTGAGTAGTGTAAGAAGTGATGTTGAGATTGTGGAAATGGTTGTGTTGAATGTATCGAACACCAGAACGGGCAGACGATTTTATACCCTCTTAGAAATGAGAAGATTTAACAATTAAAGTTAGAGATTGTGTAAATTTTTGTGAAAGCTTTGAATTGTCAGGAGGAAGACCGTCGAAAAGCCCCAGTTGACTAGGGATAGGTAGGCGCTATAGATTGTGCATGGAAGGCAAGTGAAAGGGCGGCGAACCAATGCACATTCACAGCAATTTTCATGTAGGTATATCATGGGTTTGAGATTCTTTTTAATTGTGTCGAGCCAATGATTGTAGTTTGCAGATGTCCTGCCCTCATCTTTGTCCAGTCCATGTTGGTTGATAGGCATATTGAAGGGATTTAGTCACCAAACGCTGTCTTTTCTCTAGGACTTGACGCTAACTACCTACCTACAGTAGACTTGATTTAGAAAACACTCCGTACATCTGTCTTTATTGAGATATAAGAAATATGAAGCAATAAAAATAGCCAAGAAATTTAACAAGTGTTGGTCTAAGACGCCTTACACAAGCTGGCATTAAGCTTCAACGCGTTTATACGAATTTGGAAAAGATGTGCCTGGCGCTGCAAAGTTATTTCTTCACGACAGACTTCTAGAAAGGTATGAAACACAACTTGATTTACTTATCCAATGCTCCTTGTGACAGCTGTGGATGTAATAAAACTCCCTGTCTGCACAATGATTGGCAGACGAATCTCCTCTATCAGCAACAGGAATGAATGATAATAAACATCCATGCTTTCTTTACTCTTGTCGATTCATTTAGTTTTCTATATAACATCCCTCTCCACGAAGCCCATATCTGCCTATTGATTGTCTCGTCGGAAAATGATTGTAGATCGATGTCGCCATCTTTGGACGTCATGTGGCTGTCTGTGCATGTGCAGAGAAGAGCAGCGATTAATGTCTAAATCTTATGACTAACTCTAGATACAATGGAAGGACCTCGTCGCCGAAAGTAACTTTCTCGACAGACCTACAATCGCCTTGCGGTTGCCTTGCGGTCGCCTTGCAGTTAACACCCAGTTCGCTTTCAGGTTAGGTATTAAGCTTGGTGATTATCTGTACTCCTCTTTTCAAGTTCGTGGCCATGCCATTACTGCTTTTTCCCATTCTTCTCCTGCTTCCGGGCCACAATACCGTTTACACGCTTGAAAGCTGGATATCCCTCGAAGAAGCAGTTGGTGAGCCACAGCCACCACTGTCCAGACAGTCTCTCTACGCCATGCCTCTGCAGCTTCTGGTCGAAGAAGTAACACTCGACAACGTGAATTCCAATCACAGGCCAGAAGATGGCGTTGACCAGCCAGCGGAACGACGACGCTCCTCCAGGGAAACCTCCCTCCAGTAGCTCCCAAATGTGCGTACCAGGCTGCACCCACGGCAGCGACGCCGCGCAGAAAAAGTAAAAGAGCACAGATCCCGTGACAATTATGCCGAATCCTTCGGGGGGTACGTAGGCCGTAATGATGACGTCGCTGAGACCTAGGGCCTCACGGGCTTCGTGGGCCATTTGGATGATGCGGTCTTTTGCCTCTGCCCAGCTGGCGAGAGGGGGAGTAAAGGGGACGAAGTGATCTCTCCCATCGTTAGACCTGATACTCATGCCGTTGAGATCGACATCCTGAAGGACCGGAGAGGATGCGGCAGAGGCGGAGAGGTGGGCGTAGTGGCGGAGGTAGTAGGAAATTTCTCTGGTGTGATCCTTGTTCATGTGGGACACGACACGATTTTTGCGAGGATCGTTCGTGGAAGCCATTTTTGCAGGACAAAATACCAAGATCACTTGAGAGACTAGGTTTGTGTTGTTTTGCGCGGCTCTGCTGAGGGTTTGGTGATAAGGAACAGAATGGAAGCGAGTGTGATTTCTGCAAGTGAAGTTGAGAGTGGACCCCGTACTATCAACCCCGGCCTCCGAATTGCGGTGACGATCAGGAACAAGCAAGGGAGAGATCAAGCGTAATCTAAAAATAAGCTGTCAAAATAGTGAACAAGGCAATATTAAGGAAATAACCACGTAGCAATTTATTATCAAATTCTCTGGGGGTTGGTACCTGGTAAAGTTGAGGTATCTCTTATAGCGGTCAAGTAGTAATATTCTGGACTCCCTTCACAACGTGGCCTCAGACATGAGATACCTATAAGAGTGTTGATCGAGTTGAATTACTCTGATTATTTATTAGTCGTTAACCTGGATATTCTCCCGACCCCCCCCTTTTTCAGTGTCCCATCTATTATCATCCACATGTCTGATCGTCCTCGTCTTGACCTGAATACCAATTCTCCCAGTGAGTTGAGAGATCATGGAAAATCTCTGGCCTCCTTGTATCTCGGTTCTGACATTGCCGTACATCTTGTCCCCCAGATGCAGATTAGACTCTGCTGTTCTCTTGCCGCGCTCTCCTACCAAACTGTCCAACAATCTTTCCCCTCGCAAACTCGTCATCGGTGTGTTTAGTTTTGTTCTCCAGGTTCCTGAAGTGCGAGGCTCTCCGGTTTCCGGTGTAGGTTGGATTTGACCTTCTATAAGAATGGGGATCTCGGGGTCTGCAGTAGATCGCCAGATAGGTAGACTTGCCCATATGACCAATATGGAAACTTCGACATCCATCCAAATGATTCGACTGTGATAATTCCACACCGGTTGATCTTTGGTAAAAAAATCAACCAGGAGCTGCACACGGAAGCAAGATACTCCTAGCGCAAAAACTCCCAAGGCGAGCGCAATACTCGTTCTGAACCAAGACATCGTGCCATTTGTGAGTCGGCCAAAAACAAGTTGCAGTAATATTCCAATAATTGCAACATTCAAGGCGATATCGACGGCAGATGCGGCATATGCGAGTGCATCTTGGTGTAAGCAACCTCCGTTTGCTTCATCCTCCATCCATCCTTGCCATACGAGTGCGATGGACGAGCATCGAAATACTCTTAACAGAGCCAGGACAATAGTCGAAAGGACTGTTGATACAAGAGTTGCGATTGTAGCTATCATGTGTCGATTGGAGAGAGAACTGCGCAGACACATAAGCAGTATTGCGACTCTTGAAAGACATAGGCAGACAAGCTCAAAGACGTCCGCCATATACATGAACTAGTGATAGATCAATATCATGTATTCCGGAATGACTGTTTCGTAACACACCTTCAGTCCATCAGTAATATGTTGCTGTATAGCATCCCAAGCGATTGCATTAGGCGTTACAGAGTATGCTGATTATTCATTTGGTTAGTAGGAGTCCATGTAATTTCGACCGTGCCACTCACCAAGATGAACCAAGGTAGCAAAGACGGTGTATAATAACTAAAACCTTGTTAGAGTCGACTTCAAGCATACTGTGGTCCTGACTTACTCCACAAGCCGCCATTACATAGTCATCCACAGAGAGACTTTCATAGGTGATCCAACTTGAGTACAATCGAAGCCAAGGCAGAATCCATGCTGGGATTTCCACGATAAGCAGAATGTAGTGATTATACCGGCTGTCCTTGGGCTCGATATCGCACGCGTTATCCTGGATTCTGGCGATTTCTAAGAGAATGTTAGGTGGGCTCAGCATTATCGTCTGGGTCTTGACGTACTGAACCTTTCCAAATCGGTGCATTCTCGTGAGACGCAGTCGTCGATTTCGCGATTTAGGTCTTCATTACAAATATCACTTGCATTGAAGTTACTATACGGCTCGAAACATGGTGACTATGAATAATCAGTATAACATTAACCGCATGACTGAACTCGTCAACTTACAACACAATCTGGCAATCTCTTGAGAAGCTCAGGTTGGTTGGCACCGAATACTCCAGCAACGAGTGCCAAAGAGCAAACTGCCCAAGACGTGAGCTTCATACCCGTTCAGTGGCATTGGATCTAACTACTGCTAACGGATGAGGCTCAGAAAAAAAAACACGCTGATACTTGGGAGGGGTTGACAGGCCCGATTTTGCTGTTCGCGATATATATATACAACCCCACGCATCAACGTGGGCAAGGGTTCTTCACCCGAGTTAGGATAAGCATGAGATGCAGCTGAAACAAATCTAGCACTAGCTAGCCCTGTGAGCTGCTACATTCCAGTTTTGGTGTGCAACCCTTGTTCAACTGGCATGAATCATCTCAAAATAGTGGGCGTGCTCTTACACGGGCCGGCTGGAGACTTAAGATTTAATGCTATTGATATCGATTCATTGGTCCGTGACTTGATTAACATTGGCTTCGGGTGTCCCGGTCTGAGTGTTCAGCTCGTCTCCCATGTTAGGTTGATCTAAAACTTGAGATGAAACCACTTGGTGTTGCATTGATACTCCTTTTTTATGCTCAAGGCGGCAAACAAGAGGCCTAAAGACCCAACGTTCTGTCCTCATAATCACAAGCAGCTTTCCAGATTTTGTAGAACAAGTTGGTTCTTCATCGGAGTTTTAGCTGGTGAGCTGGGGCAAAAACTGGGCCAGCGTCACACCAAGAATGCAGTATGCTCGAGGTGAAACAGTGGCTCCTGAACAGTGCAGCCAGTAGGATATGATCTGTCTGTTGTCTTCTTACACAGACTCATACGTGAAATGTGTAAAGATTTGTGGTTGCGGTCTTGCAAACGCAATTTGTAAAGACGTTTTGTAGAGAGTTTGGTAACATTGCCGTTCGTTACACAGAGACAAGGACATTTCCAGAATTATTCTACTACGTAGTAAGTTAGACCGCCATATGCAAGTCAATTTGTGTTTCAGGTTAACTGCCACATCGCTTCGCGTTAGCTTGTAAGCGCCTCGACGTAAAGAGAAGACCCTGCAGAGCGTGAAAGGGGCGCTTAAATCGCGACTTTTTGCAATTGCTCACGTGCGTAGTCTCATGATTCAAATACTGTATGAGCGATAGACTGATGCTCCAACTCTCCAAAGACAATCAATCCCTGTATTCAATGGGCCAAGCGTCATATCATTGTGCTGATATCCCTGTTGCAGCAGAAGATTCAGTGTATCACGGTAGAATAGTCGAGTTTCTAGTAACTGACGGTAGAAGAGAGACGTGACTGCTTATAAATGAAGTCTTGTGAGGCTTTTGTTGGTTCGGCTGTTGATGGTTTGCAACAGGCAATGGGATGCAAACTCGGCTATCCTTCGGAGCTCCGAGATCTTAGTAGTAACAGAAACAACAGTCAGCAGATTACTTCTTTTGAATTGATGTTATACAATATCACGACAATTCATACATCAACCATAGAATCTAAGTGATTCCAAGATAGACGATATTGTCTCAGTCTAGCTCAACCGCCGGTCACCTGATCTCCATAAGACCCCAGATTTCTTTGACAGGACCCCTGCAATCGTATCTCCGCTCGGCACAAGCACAAGCAACACCAGCAAAACTCTTCAGCCTGAGTTATCTGATCAGATTGATAAAGAAATCTCTTTTCACTTGCTGATGCCCCCAGCATCGGCCCAGCGAGCTCTTTCTCCTCCTCCTCCTTCGTAACTCCGAACCGCACCGGCACCCGCAACCCACACACCCGCACCGCACCGCAGGCCAGTTGATTATCTATGGCTTCCTCTGACCGAAGTGAGACCCCGGACTCGGACGGTGACCGAAAGCCTGGGCCCCGCGACGACTCGGGCCAGCCGCCCGCCCGCAAACGGCAGCGTGTCCGCCTCAGCTGCCTCGAGTGCCGCCGCCGCAAGCTGTCGTGCGACCGGGGCTTCCCGTGTGAGCGTTGCATCAAGAGCGGCACGCCCGATCGCTGTAGCTATGAATCCCGCAACGGCGAGGTCGTTAATGCCTCTTCGGGTGTTCCGCCTCCCTTTGCTCAGCTCGACTCTCGCCGTTTCGTCGATCCCGCGACCGGCCTGTCCCCACGAGACCCCGAATTTGTCCGCCAAGATCATGACCGAATCCGCCGATTGGAGCTTGAGCTTGCTCAGTTGAAGAATCAAATATCCCGATCCGGTGTGTCCTTGGAAGGGAGTACCGTTGCTGCTACAACCACCTCCCCTCAGACCCAGAAGGATGAAGCCAACGCAAATGCCGAGGACCCTTCTGTCCGCGAAGTTCACGAGTCTATCGAAGCTACCAACATGTCGGGTAAGGGCGAGCTTCGATTCTTCCGTGGAAGAGGCTTTCGCACTCGCTACTTTGGCCCACATAATGCTAGTATGGCCTTTGTCGAGCTGACAGGCCTGTGTCCTTTTATGAAGGAAACGGCTGACGAATGGCTTCGTCCCGTTATCCTCCATGATCGTAAAGATCGAAAGAGGCGCCGCGAGGATCGTGAAAAGATCTTTGAGGAGTGCGACCCAGAACTTGAGTCTCTGTTACCAAACAAGGAGGAGTCTGACGCCCTCATCGACGTTTATCTTGACCAATTTGAGCAAGTACATCGTATCGTTCATATTCCCACATTTAGGAAGGAGTATGCCGAATACTGGGAGCCTGGTTCTACCAAGCGTTATGCTGCATTCACGGCTCTCATTCTAGCCATGATGGCTGTAGCAAGCTGCGTACACACTCACGAAAGTCTCAAGTTCATTGGCATGATGTCAAATGCCCGCCACTGGGCAGAGCGGTGGATAAAAGCATGCGATGAGTGGTCTTCAAAGCAGAGTCAAAAGCATCGGCGCTTAATCCACTATCAAGTAGCCTGTCTCTTGTACCTTGGCAAGAGAGTCAACACCATTAAGAAGAAGCGCTTTTGGACAGGCTCTGGTGCCTTGATCCAAGATGGAATTGCTGTTGGTTTACATCGTGAGCCGAGCCATATGGCAGCAAAAATTACTGTATTTCACCAAGAAATGCGCCGAAGAATCTGGGCAACGGTGCAAGAATTTGATATGCAGGCCTCTTTTGACCACTGTCTGCCTACTCTAGTGAGTCAACTTCACTATGACACGAATGCCCCTCGCAATCTGGATGATGACGACTTTGATGAAAGTACCACTGTGCTTCCGCCATCAAAGCCTGTCAAGGAGTATACTTTTTCTTCGTTTCAGCATCTGGCGCGTCAGAGTCTGCCACTTCGCTTGGAACTGAGCCGTCTTTTGACTGGTCCGTCGTCTGAAATCGACTACGAACAGGTTATTCGATACACTAACGACTTGACACAAGAGATTGATGCCCTCCCTTCTTGGGATATGAACATGGACAATGTCAAAGGGAAGAAGAATCCTCTCATTGCATATACTCTGTTACATGTTCAGTTGCGCCAGTACATCATCCCTCTGCATCAGCCATACCTCAAACTTCGCAAGCAAAATTCCAAGTATCAATACTCGGAAATCATCTACTACAACGCAGCTCGAGATATTGTTCTATTGCACGACAAACTGTATGAGCAAGGTATTCGCAGTCTCAACTTTCTCCGAGAAGACGCCCTCACAACTGCTATCAACCTCTGCAGTGTCACAATGCTGCAACCCAGAGGATCCACCAATATGATTATGATCAACTCGCACCATACACTCAAGTTGATTGAGAAATGCATTGCAATGAAGGAGGATCGTCTGCTGAGGTGTGGCAATAACGAACCATGGGGATATTCTATCATGTGTGCAGCACTAGGGCTGCTCGAGGCGCACCTAGGAACCAAGGAGCCCGAAGTTGCCAAATCGACATCAGCAGAACGCTTTGTCAACTTGCACTATCGTCTCCTTGCAAACCAAGAGCCTCCAGTATCTGGAGAGCACCTGACGGCCGCCATGAACGGCGTGCCAGCGGCCAACATGGGACCTGGGCCTACGCCCAATATACCGCTACATGACCGGCCAAAGGTAATGAAGCTTGACTTCCAAGGCAGGGCTTTTCCTAATATTGGTATCCAGTCGGTGACCCCCTTCTCGTTTACGCCGACGATGCCCTCCGCACCGATCGACCCGAGCCAGGCCCCGTGGATGATGGGAGGAGATCCCACTCAGCCGTTCAACCTGGATCCGAGTCTGGAGTTGCTGGGTCTGAATCTGAACGAGATCTGGGGCGAGTCCTGGGAGTTGGGCTGAGCAAGACCTTGTGTTGCTGATACGTAATAATAATAACTGGAGTGGATTTTTGTGTCTCACAAGGGTGACATGGAAAAGCATTGGACTGGCGTTTGGCTGCTTTTGGAGACTGTCTCAATTTGATGGTACCAGATCTTGACTTCCTTCCGACTGAACTGACAAGCACCTATCAACGAGTCCTGATGTTAAGTTGCCAACGACTGTGTTTTGGTGTCTTGAAAAAGCAATCCCCCCTCTATACTTTGTGGGTATGAATGTTGAAATGTGTATATATTACTGACACAATTGTCTTCAGAATCATGTGCTAAAAGAGTGCTATACTCTGGCGTGATGTCTGAATGATTTGCAAGATATCAGGTGAAGAAATACGTGCTGCTTGCATGCCCCCCGCGAACCTCGGCCCTTGAGCGATCCTTCACGCCTGGACCTCTGGTGTCTCGAGTTGTTTGCTGTCTTTATGACCAATACGAAATTTGCCAATCATGACTATCAAGTGAGGGAATCGCTCTTTTGCCCCTGACGACTGCTTCTTGGTGTACAGAGTTACTTTTTGGACACAGCTAAGCAATGTATCAGGACAGGTACTTTATCGCACCTCTGCTTTGATAACAAGTATGTAGTGTCTTGAATTATTCTATGCAAATAACTTTACTCCGCCTCCGAAATACACGGACAGTATCACCAATTGTTGACTGCAAGGTGCCAGTGACAGCTTCAGGTATTGGTGAATTCGATTACCAGGGTGTGCTTTGTCAAGATCAATGTAATGCTAAGATAGAGGTCCAACCAACCAATACCAACGTCTAGGTTTAATACAATCGCTATTCGTGTAAATTATGCTCATACTTGGCCTTTGCGCCCCTGAAAAAAAAAATAAGATTAAAAAATCGCGGTCTATACAACTCTTTGTAGTGATAACGCTAGATACTTGTCTGCCACCCCTTTTACAAATTTGTGAAAAAATGACAAAAAACCGAGCCCTTCCAAGGCTGGGAAGGGTTCGATCTCGTGGTGTGCGCACGAAATGCCATATTAATTCGACTGACCCAAGCTAGTTCACTTAGCACCAGTGGAGTGCGATAGAAATAATAGGTGCTAGTGTGTACTTATATACGTAACCAGGCGATGTATAAAATAAACGGGACTTTAGACGAGACTGACATAAAGGTTTAACCATTTTAGATAACTTATAAGAAGAGATTCTGTTAAACTTCATGTCAGGCTTATCTAGAATCTCGTTTATTTTGAATACCACTGGGTAGCATAGGAATACAGACTCCCAGCTTGAACTTTTGGTCTACAGTTACTTTAGATAAAACCTCTATATAATCTTGGCCTTATTTGCATAAGATAGTTGCCGTTTTAAAAGATTAAGAAACTAGGAAAACCCCTAATGATTTAGGTGTTGTATTTAAAATACAAATCTATTTAAGTATATCCAAATTTATACGCCCTTTAGGAACAAAAAAGGAAGACCAAGTAATCTAGATAGAAAAGTAAGCGGCTTGCCTATGCCGAAAATGGCAGCCTGCCATCAGTACCAGGGTCTTATATAAAGAAAAGTTCAAAAGGCAAAGTCATTTCATAAAAGAGCTTAGAGGTTTGAGTGTTGTGAGCCGGTGTCAATTCCAGAAAGTGCGTTATAAATCGACGCCAGGATTGTCGCTATCAATAACTCTTCACACTTCTAACTACACTTTGCAAAATATGGTCTCATGTAGGTAGATATTATTTTGGGTACTGGTAAGATATACCAGACTGGCTAAGTAAAAACGTGAAAATATATAAACACCACCTAATAGTTAAGTCTGAGACTAGACCTGCCAGGCAAAAGAATGAAGGTGTCCCGTCATCGAATCGAAAAGTGTCCAGAGAGTGTCATGGCTGTTTGATATCCTTCAAATCTTGTGTTCCAGCTCCTTCCTCCTAAAAGTTGCAAGTAGTGCTTAAGGGCAGCAGCAGTACTCGACGCACTTCTTCGAATACTCCTTAGAGTACTTCGAATAGCCCTTGGAGTAGTCATGCGCATACTTCTGACACTTCCTCTTGTGCTCGGGACATGTGCGACTGTTTTCGTAACGGGACTTTCCAACCCAGCTCTTCGGAGTCCATGCGCACGACTTGCATTTCTCGAGTCCCTTTCCATCGTGGCCAGGGTTTCCACCCTTTCCGCCCTTTCCGCCCTTTCCGTGGCCGGGCTTTCGATCATCATCAGAATCATAACCATCACGATCATGATCATGATCACGATCCTTTCCACCCTTTCCACCCTT